>JAWNPU010000001.1:0-42500 GCA_035047325.1 Drosophila vallismaia | reverse complement strand
TCCTGAAGTTTTATAAATATAAAAATGTGTGCATAAATACATTTTCATAAATTCGATTACACACGATTTTTCACGACGAATGCAGTGTCAATACGTGAAATGGTAAGAATTTGTGTGTATAAAGTGCAAAAATAAATTTAAAAAAGACGACTGTAATTAACATGGAGAAATTTGGACTGTCGAAAAAGTGGCTGGTATTTGACAATTGTGAGAAAAACCAATAAGTTTTTCATTATTTTTTGTTTAAAATCAACAGTTGTAGGGACAAACCAAAAACAAGTTTTACATGGTCAACGTCTCTGCATCCTAGAAACAGAGACTATTTATTTTATATATACATATTTAAAAAACCGGAAACCAGAACATATTTAAAACTAAATATACGTTTATTGTACTATTTTTTTTTTATACCCTGTACCCATTAAAAATGGGTGCAAATGTATGTAACAGGCAGAAGGAAGCATCTCCGACCCCATAAAGTATATATATTCTTGATCAGCATCAACAGCCGAGTCGATATAGCCCGTCCGTCCGTCCGTCTGTCTGTCCGTATCAACGCCTAGATCTCAGAAACTACAAGAGCTACAGACATGTGCCATATATCGTTGGATAGGTAATTAACATACGCAGTACAAGTTTATTGTTTTATTTTGATATCACCCCCCGCTACCCCGCAAATTGCAAAAAACTGCCACGCCCACAATTATTAACCTAATGCTATGCAATTCGGCATATGCGTTGGTGCTTATAAAAGCTATCTAATTTTTTAATTTGAACCAAATCGGATAAGAAACACGGAAGGTATGCCACATGCAAAATCTATGGCAAGGGAAGCAGAAGCGCAGCAAAATACGCATTTCGCGACGCCGACTGCGACGTTGGCAGCGAAATGTGTATGGCTTTATGACACACGAAACTTATTTTCTTTTTTAATAGAATATTTTTTCATTTATTTATTGATACTAAATAAATAAATTGTAAGCATGTCTAAGGGTACAGTTTATTTTGCAGTCGGGAAACTCGACTGCTGCTCCCTTACTTGTTTTTTATTTTAAAAACATCTTGTAAATCATTCCGGAGGCGATTTCGCTAAAACAACCTCCCTCGGCCTCATAGCCCATTGAATTTAAATTTGATATATTATTTTCCGTAGGAAAACCTTGAAACATGAAGTTGATTTAACCTTAGTTTTTTTTCCGCCCAATTATTAGAATAAATTTGCGTTCAATAATAAATTATTTTCTTTAGCTAAAATAAAAAAAAAATAGTTCGGAAAGGGTAGTGTTCTATGTTGTTTCACTATATGAATTGAACTTATCATGCAAATTCATACTTTTGCTCTTGGATCGCAGCACCTAATAATTAAGACTTAAGTGATGTGTGATACTCAAATTTTTTCGTGGATTAAATCGTTCAATAATAAATTGGCAGTGAAAAGGATTTAGACCCTTTGATAGAATTTATTCCACTGCAATTTTTCGTATCCATATATCATCAAAGAAGCTCTAAGAAAATTACGACTTCCTTCACAACCATGAAAGTTATAGCATTTCCGATCATTCAGTTATATGTCAGCTATAGGATATTGTCGACAGATTCTGGCCGATTCGACTTATATACTGCGTGCAAAGAAAATAATGGTGTGTACAAAGAAGTTTACGTAGAAACAATCAGCCGGATCGACGAACAGACGGACATGCTTATATCGACTCAGAAGGTGATAATGATTAAGAAAATATATACTTCATAAGGTCGAAGTGTCTCTTTTAATGCGTTGCACACTTATAATTGCAAACCACAACACGCACTGCGAGAGAATAAAAAATTCCAATTTTCCCTTGCGCAGTTTATTTTGACTGTAGTGAAGTAACCTACTGTCTTCTGCGTAGTACCTTTATGCCCACGTAGGATATAAGTGATTATAATTATTGTTGTCATGATCAAAATCCTTTAATTTTGGAAATAGTTTAAATGTTCGAATACAATCTTGAATATATACTTAAATTACTTAAAATAAATATTTAAACAAAAAATGTAACAGCAATAATTAAAGATTGAAATTTTTTTTATAAAAATTTAATATCTTAACCTTATTTAAATTTAATCAAACTAATTAAAAATTTAAAAAACCGTGAAATTTTTTTACTTCTACGGCTAACGAACTTTATACTACCACGCCCGCTTTTAATTATCTTATCTTCAAATATTGGAAGTATTTTAAAAATATATTTCGAATTGCCTTCCGATGTATTCTCAAATATAAAGGTTATGATTTTGGCAAAGCAATATCAAGTGATTTTGCATAGTGCGATATGTATCTCTATTTCTTTTAGTCTTTGAGATCCACACTCGTTTCGCGATGCTGCACGAGAATATATATGCATATTTTGGGGTCGGTAACGGTTCTTTCTTCCTTTTACATTTGGATGAATACAATATTTATATATATGATTATGTTAATATTTATACTTTATATATTTCAGCATTAAATCTCCTCTTTATTTATAATTGATATATTTCAGGATTCAACATCCAAAAAAAACACTTCTGCCTATGGAGATAATGTCGGGAGCTATTCGGGAGTACCTATTATGCCTATACTAAGCTGCCAGAATTCTAAAACTGAAAATTCTACTTTAAATACCCAAGTTAAAGCTGTGCTTTCTAATATATCTGCTTCTATGTCTTCGGTTATTGCAACTGATTTTGACTTACAGAAGCAAGAAACATTAAAAATATCCTCATGCGATAAGCGTCTCCATCTTGGGTTATGTGTAACGGCTACAGCATCTGGACAGGCAAGTTTTGTGTCTATTAATTTTTATTAGTACAAAATTAAATTTTATCCAAATAAATTATTGTTTAAATTTACCATAGTTTACCTGACATATTTTATTTTTTAAGTTAAATCTCTCATTCAATGCAAAAGTAAATTTAATCAACGAAACAGATGTAAATTTTTTTTAGTTTACATTTAAAAAAAATATTTACGGAAAGCTAACTTCGTGATTTTGCATTTAAATTGTAAATATAGGATATAATCGACCGCTTCTAACCTCAACTTCACATTAAGACCACTTTTTTATGAAATGGATTTTAAAACAAGAAAGCAAAGGTAACGTTAGGCGGAGCCGAAGTTAACCTATATAATCTTTCAGTCAAACGAAAAATATAGGATATAGTTGGCCCATCCTTATAAAAACATCAGAACTGGTTCCCTAAAAATAGATTTTTGTTGTGACATTTCCGATCGTTCAGTAATATGAGAGCTGTAGGGTGTAGTCGACCGATCCATGCCGTTCGGATTTATGTACTGCCTTCAAAGTAAAGATGGATGCGTTCAAAGCTTGAACTCGATAGCTTCAAAACTGACAGGCTAATTTGCCGTAACTTATCCGTTAATTAATCATGAAATAATTAATTTTGTTGCTTTAATAATAGAGGATACAGGATAGAGGTTTATAACCTTATTACTCCATTTGTACCAAAAATAACAAACACTGTCACAACTGCAGATTGTATAACAAATTTGCATAGCCTACTTTTCTTATCATAAATGGGAAAGCAGGTAAGCCCGAGATACATAATGTAACAACATTTTAAAGATGTAATTTTTATAATGTAAATTTTATAATGCTATGTATGTGAATTACTAAGAAAAAGAGGAAAATCATTTCTTAAACAAATTAAAATTTTTAGCTTATGGAGTATATAATTTTGTTAACATGTCATCAAAAACTACCCAATTTGTTCTTCTTTTAACAAAATCCCTGTTGTGGGCCATACAAGTATTAGATTTAGATTTCTTTATTTATGGTATTTTTCATGGGAAATTAAATATCCACTCCTATTGGAATCGAGGAATTTGAGGAATCGAAACATAAATTGCATACGTTTCCGTTCGATCATTGATCTTCTATAATTTTATAAGACTCAAAGTTGTTTTTTTGGGCATTAGTTAACAAAGTAAAATCGTTCTCGTTTATCTGTAACCTGCGCCGTATTTTTTCTGAGGAGCAGTCAATAATCTATGTGTTTCTATTTACGTACTTCAAAATCGTTTCGGCGGACCGTCGCATTTCACTTTTTTGCACCTCTTGCTTTATGAACTTTAATTCAATTTCTACGGGTGCACTCGATTTCTACCTTGTGCGTCAAATAGTGATACACTTTTTGTAATCAAAATTTAATATACCGAAGGGATTTTATTAAAAGAACAAATTGGGTAATGTTTGATGATTTTTTTTTTAAATTTTCGCTCCAAACATTGGTATTAATGTTAAAATTGAATTATTAATTTATGTTAAGTGATAATTTTTTATTTTTCTTACCTATACATATACATAGAATTATAATTTATATTTTTTTAGTTACATGTATTTATCTTTATAATTTTGTTACATATAATATGTTGTGAAAATGTTATGAAAAGCAGATAATACAAACTTGTTACACAATCTGCAGTTTTTTATTAAATTTTGTTTTTGGTACAAATGAGGTGTTTTTAACATATTCTTATATTAAAGCGATAAAATAAATTGTTTCACGAATAATTTACAGATAAATGGCGGAAAAATATAAATCAAAAAATTAATGGCAGGGTTGATTTTCTATCAAGTTAATGAGACACGGTATGTCGTTTAAAAAACAAGTTTATTTTTATAATATTTTTGCCTATGAAAAGTTTAAACTCGCTGTGAAATACAGATCGGCCTACTATCTTCTATAAAAGAAAAATAACTGAATGATTAGAAATACAACTTTGGTCTTTTTGGGATTATAAACTTGGGACTTGTTTCAAAAAACATTTTATAAGTAATTGTTGTGAGTCTCAAGTTTTAATAAGGATCGACAAACTATATGCAATTTTTTCCACTTACCTGCAAGGTTATATAAACTTCGGCATAGCTCAAAGTTTGCTTTTTTATACCCTTTAAAAGGGTATTATAATTTTGTCCAGAAATGTGTAACGCATTAAAGGAAGCATCTCCGACCCCACAAAGTATATATATTCTTGATCAGCATCAACAGCCGAGTCGATATAGCCAATTCCGTCTGTCCGTCTGTTTCTATGCAAAAAATAGACAGTAGTTTTAAAGCTAGCGTTTTGAATGTTTTACCAGATCATTATTTTTGTTGCACGCAGATCATGTTTAAAAATCGGTCGGATCGGACTACTATATCAGATAGCTGCCATACAAATGATCAATCAGATTTCAACTCTTTGTATGGAAAACTTTTTTGTTCTCCAAGCTATCGCAACCGAATTAAACATTGATTCATTTGACATAGCCATACACGATGAAAGTGAAAGTTTGGTCCGGATCGGACCACTATATCATATGCCATACAAACGACCGATATGAAAACAAGTCTTTGTATGGAAAACTTTTTTGTTTGCAAGGGTATACCATCTTCGGCAAGCCGAAGATAACTTTTCTCACTTGTTGCTATTTAATCAGGAACAATTTGCGAGACAATGTATCGTAATTAGACCTCTAATTTAACATACATTTTTTGTTGACTAATCTTTAACCGTTTTACCAAACATTCGACTTTGTCATTAAAGAATCGAAGGGTTGGAAATTTGAAATTCCTTTTTACCTCTCGAATTTTCACGGAGGGACGAGCATTTTCGTATTTCGTGTCAACTGTTCAGTTCCGACACGAAAGATTTTGCTAAATAGTTCCAGGTTTAAATTAAATGAAGCAATACAGCGTAATAGTATTGGGTTGCCCAAAAAGTAATTGCGGATTTTTCATAAAGTCGGCGTTGACAAATTTTTTCAACGGCTTGTGACTCTGTAATTGCATTCTTTCTTCTGTCAGTTATCAGCTGTGACTTTGAGCTTGCTTTAGAAAAAAGGGCGCGAAATTTTGTTTACATTTGTTTGTTTGGCGTCAATTTTAATATGGAACCCACAAAGGAGCATTTTCGTCATATTTTACTTTATTATTTCCGTAAAGGAAAAAACGCGGAGCAGGTTGCTAAAAAGTTACGAGATGTGTATGGTGATGAAGCCTTAAAAGGAAGACAGTGTCAAAATTGGTTTCGCAAATTCCGTTCTGGAGATTTTTCACTTAAAGATGAGCCACGTTCAGGTCGGCCAAATGAAGTTGATGATGACCAAATCAAAGCATTAATCGAATTGGATCGTCATGTAACTGAGCGTGAGATAGGAGAGAAGTTAAATATACCAAAATCAACCGTTCATTATCACATAAAAAGTCTTGGACTGTTGAAAAAGCTTGATATTTGGGTACCACATGTATTGAAAGAAATTCATTCAACACACCGAATCAACGCTTGTGATATGCACCTTAAACGCAATGAATTCGATCCGTTTTTAAAACGAATCATAACTGGAGATGAAAAATGGATTGTTTACAACAACGTTAGTCGAAAACGATCATGGTCCAAGCATGGTGAACCAGCTTAAACCACTTCAAAGGCTGATATCCACCAAAAGAAGGTTATGCTGTCTGTTTGGTGGGATTGGAAGGGTGTCGTATATTTTGAGCTGCTTCCAAGGAACCAAACGATTGATTCGGATGTTTACTGTCAACAATTGGACAAATTGAATACAGCCATCAAGGAGAAGCGACCAGAATTGGTCAATCGTAAAGGTGTCATATTCCACCAGGACAACGCTAGACCGCACACATCTTTGGTCACTCGCCAAAAACTGAGTGAGCTTGGCTGGGAACTTTTGATGCATCCACCATATAGCCCTGACCTTGCACCATCAGACTACCATTTATTTCGATCTTTGCAGAACTCCTTAAATGGTAAAACTTGCGGCAATGATGAGGCTATAAAATCGCACTTGGTTCAGTTTTTTGCAGATAAACGCCAGAAGTTCTATGAGCGTGGAATACTAAATTTGCCAGGAAGATGGCAAAAGGTTTTCGAAAAAAATGGCAATTATATATTTGATTAAAGTTCATTCTAAGTTTTATTAAAAATGCATTTACTTTCTTTTAAAAAATCCGCAATTACTTTTTGGGCTACCCAATATTTCAACGAATTGCCAACAGAAAGAGGGGATAAGAAAGAAGGCCCTGAACCAGACGGCAAGTGCATGTAACAGATCGACTGAACGGGCGAGAGGGAGTCAGAAAGCGTGATAGATGCACTGTAAAGTCGTGAGTGATGCGATTATCAGCAGGGCTCGAGATGTGCAATTATTCGGGACGGCTTAACACGACATCTAGAATAATGGACCGTGTGACTAAATACATGGCTCATATAACATATTTTTTAATTATTATTTTGTTTATTTATTTTTAATTATTATTGTTTACTAAAATAATTGTTTTAAATCACACACCGCACCATTAATTTGTATATTAAAACAAAATAAAATACTATAGTCTTAACATAGGATGAATTTTATTATTTTAGAGGATACAATTTGTACAAATAAAAAAGTGAATGTTTAAAAAGTTTATGAACGTTCATTAGACAATAATATTATCTTCAGAATATTTTAAAATAAGTAATAATATAACGGAAGATTTTAATTATTATAAATTTAAAAATTTCTTTACTTCTTATTACACCCGGTACTCGTAAAGGATATATTGTTTTTGTGCCAATGTATGAAACACAAAGAAGGAAGAATCACCGACACCATAAAGTATATAAATTCTCGCATCAACAGCCTGATAGATAGTAGATCTATCCATGTCCGTCTGTCTGTTTACCCGTCCTTATAAACGCGTAGATCACGTAGCCAATTTTTTATGGTAATTTTTGACCTGCAAAATTTTGGCCAAACCGGATAATTTATAAGGAAATTACAGACAGTTTTGATCGGTTGTTTAATTAACGATTGGGCTCACCAAAGCTCCTTTCGACGAGTAGCACGTCAAAAACACCTTACGCGGGCAAAATGTTATTTTCGACGCACCAAATAAAAAACAAGCCACAATAGTGGCACAACTGTGGATAGTGATGCCTATATTCACTATTAGTTATTTAAACACTCAAGATAATAATAATAAGCTTACTGCAAACCAACTAAATCGTGGCCCCCCTGATCAGCGACCCACAGTAAAACAAACAAATCAGCTGTTCAAAGTAGCTGTTCGAAGTTTGTTAATAAACTTTTGGAAATTAGCATTTATGAAGCCAAATGCAAAAATCATGATGCCAGCTCCTACCGAGCGCTTACTCAGCGGCGGCGAGCTCTTTAATATTGCACTGAACCAACCCTCTGTGCCGAAACGGACAAGCTACAGCGGATGCAAGTCATTAAACGGAAGGCATGTGTGTCTCCACTCAATGCCAAGAAGAAGGAAAATTTTAATACCAAGATTTCTCTTCCCATCTACAGCGGCAGCTCAAACCGCTTTGGGTTGCTTGCGCAAACCGAGGTACTGAGTGAGCAGCCCAGTACCAGCCATCAAGCAGCTACTGCTGCAGCTAAACGTAATGCAGCTTCAGCTGGCGTTATCAGTGCACCTTCCAAGGCGCAACCTAAACCCCTGCAATAGTTTTGGAAGGTGTTGAAAGCGCACCCCTGCTGATGCATAAAATGTCAAAAGTCGCAGATTTGAACAAGGTCTCTCCCAAGGCATCGATGTGGGGGGTTCTGAGGCAGACGCTAGCACCTTCCGCAGCAGAGCCAGCTGGGTCGAGAACGAAAAGCTCGGATTTCACTGCTATCAGGTCAAGGAGGACAGGGCATACCTAGACTGCGTTAAATGTCTGCACCAAAGTACACCCCATCATCAAATTATTGAGGAACTGGAAAGTCTCGACCACAAGGTGCTAGACGTTAAAACGCTGAAGAGGCGAAACGAGCCAGGTGCTCCAGCAGCCAACCCCATAACCCTATTCTTTCTGAACATCGCCGCTGCGGCAAAAAACAAGGAGATCCTGGCTCTTAGGTTCTATGCCACATGAGAGTTGTCATCGAGACCCTTCGCAAGCAAAATACGACAACGAAACGAGCCATGCACTTGCAGCAACTGTGGTGAACAGCACCCAGCGAGTAGATGCAGCTAAAGCCAGAATGAGCCCCAAGCAGGACCAGCAACAGGAGCCACAGCCCAATCAGCAGCAACAATCCGAGACCAGGAACCACAGTCGCTCACTTCAGGAAAAACAGATTGAACAGATGAGGATAAGCGTCCTAGGCCCGCTACTATACTGCCTTTATACCCAAGACATGCCGCGTCCGGCTGACAGTCCCTGCGGAACGTCAATGCTGGCGTGTGACGTGTGCATAACGTACAGGTCCAGGTGTGAGCAGGAGGCCGCCAATCTTTTCCAGAACTACGCAACTAGATTCGCCGACTGGGGTAGGAGGTGGAACATTGGTACAGGGTGCGCCATCTGGATGTATCCTATTTCAACATTGAATAACTCCCTAAAGATGCTCATGGTTTTCGATACCATTAATTGCGACTCCAGCTGCCACAATGATAGACTGCAGCGTCATCGAAACCGACTTGCTAAGGGTCTCACTAGATCCCGCACACCAAGGACGCTGAATAGACGACTTCCCAGGGACCTAATCCACCGACAAGTCGACAGCGAGATGATAATGAGCACAACGATGAACTTCTCCATTGTTTTCTCTTTTTATTTTTACGTTTGTTATTATCGCTTCTTCTGCAAAAAATTTGTTTATTCCCATAACAAATTATTGAAAAGGTTTTATAACCTTGACAAGTAATATGTATTGGAAAAGGGGCGGGGAGGAGTCTAATAGAGTACCGGGTATCCTATAGTGAAGAAATTCGGCTTTTGACTTCCTCCCTTGTTTTTTAATAATTAAGTGTAAGTGATAGGGTTATTAAATTTTATTTCTCGCGGCACCCGCTGCGTATCGTGCAGCCGACCTCCCCTGCAATTTACCTACGTAAAAATCGAATGCCGTGTAAAGATTCAATAGGTTTATAGTATAGAAAAGATATCAAGGAAAAAGAGTGCGTTTTCTTGCTGTGATAGGAATGATGGTCTAAAAATAAGATTCTATGATTAAATATTATTATGTTATATTATATGCTGTGCCCGAAATTGCAGCCGACAGCCGTGAAAATATATTAAAAGTGTTTTTCGAGGGTGATATTGAAATTGCTGCATGCCAGATGATTGGACTAATCAAATGCATATATGTAAGGTGGCATCACACTGATGTCTTGCCATCCCTCTAAAAGTAGAAGTTTGTGAAAACTGAACGAGAAGGATGTCAACGCTGAGAAGAAGAAAAGGCAGTTATAATCGTGGACGGTCGTGAATGAAAGTTGCAAAAGCAGAGTCGATCGGGAAAAGCGAATAAAGCAGCGTCGGCAGTTGAGCGAGATTTATCATTTTGAGTTTAAAATTAGTTACTAGTATAAGCATTTGGATTGAATCGTATATAAACATATTACATTAATAAACATCTTACATATATTAGGTTATGAACTTTAAGAAAGTCTCCTTTATTAAAACAAATAAATTTTATAGGCTACCACAAAAGCCTTATGGTCGATACAAGTATTGGTTTCGATTGAAACCTCAATTTGAAAAATTCCTAATTTTCAAGCACCCAGATTTATAAGAAGCTTATATATACATTTTTATTTTTTTTTTTCTCGAAAAATCAACATCTTGCTCCATTAAAAATAACCTAATTATACATTGTACGAGTAAGAAATTTTTTTTTTTAATCAATAATTATAAATATGTATTAAAAATGGTCACACTGCTATATCTATTCTTAAACACTAAATTTTGAACTCTCTCTTTTTTAATAGGAATCCAGCATTGGAGTGTCTGTTGAAACTGAAAAACATACCGTACCAGCTGAAAATGAACAAATTATGTTGAATACAAAACAATTGTCAAACGGCCAGTTATCAGGGGTACATCATGAAAATATCTCCACTGCACAAACATTAACTGTGTCTTCATGCCAATTTTCCGTTCGCAACCCAGCTTCCAGTTCAGGATTACCCATACTACCATCTGCTTCAAATTTATATCTACCAAATAGTATAAAACCAAATGATAACGTAACAAGAAGCAACATAGGTAACAATTCCGCCAATGGTTCTACAGTTCTTTCTACAGTTGGAATTACACAATCCACAGAACCTAATAAAAATAGTTCTATTTCAACATCGAAATATTCTAATTCTATAGCGAATGGTTTTTTAAGTGCTTATTCTACCCCTTCGGCAATAACAAGCGCTTTGCCGAGTTCTCCTAACCAAACAACTAAATTGGTGTCACCTACATCAATCAGCGTTGTAGGTTCCGCTGGAACATCAACATCTAACGGTATGAACAATTTTTTTTAACGAGGCGAGCATTTAAATCAATCATTTAGGATCTTTATTGCTATTTTCAGGAGCACCATCTACTCATTTAAATTCTGGATTACCAATGCTTATTCATGGGCCTCAATATCGATCGCCTTATACTAACTATTCGTTATATTCCCCATACAACGCTGTAAATCATGGCCCGTACCTACCTCCTATAGTGTCGGGTCCTCCGCCAAACTTACTTTCATCACAATTACGTACTTTGGAAAATCGACCTAGCCGTGAATCTCCGGTAACTTCAAAAGTAACAGTAGCTTCCAATATCACATTGCAGCAAAGTGTTTCAATGCCACCAATGCGTTCTGTTACACCACAAAATAATAATGGACCAATAAGTATCTGCGTTTCGCAACCCGGCCTGTTAACAGTTACTACTGCCGGAAGTTGTCATTCAACAAACTCCACAGCCCATTCATTGAATCATTCTCATAAACCCAATTCTATGAATATGCCTGCATTTTCGACCGCAGCTTGTGGCTCTGCGGCTCCCAGATCTTGTACCATAACTTCAGGATTATCTTCTCTATCAGCAACAACCCTTCCTTCTGTTCTGGCACAAACCCTACCTCCAGCACCAACTCAAATACTTTCAAAGGCAGGACACTTTTCATCGTCACAAATTTTACATAAGCAACCACAGCAGGCCACTCCAATAACTACTCAAAACCAAACAATAGTGCTATGCGAAAATGCAGTGACACTTTCAACTACTCCTGCCTCAAACATAAGCTCATCAATACTCTCTACTCAAAGTTCAACGACAGCAGTAACCTCATGTTCATCAACTGTAACGGCATCATCGTTATCACCATCATCTGTGATACAAAAGGCTATTTCACCTAAAAGTGATGCTGCCTGCAACAAAGAAGCGGATTTCAGCAGGTAAATAATTCATGCATAAGCATGTAAAAAAAAAATTAAATATTTAGATCTCTAGCCTAGTATTTTATCCTGTATCATTCTTGGCAAAGGACGTCTATAATATTATAGTCAAAAAGTGTTTTTTTAATATTCATTAAATATGACTTTAAGACTCCTGAAAAGGACTTGATACTTAATATTTTTCCAACACTTCAGGGTTTCTTAGTTTTTTCTTTTCTTTATTGGTTGGTAAAATTGCTTAACAAACTAAAATAGATGTTTTTATACGGTATTGTTCCCTGTTCTTTTAACTGTATTTTTAAAATGGTTAAAATATTGACTACTTTTTAAATATTTCAAAAATTCGATAACAATTTAAATTTAATTAAATTGAATTTAATTAATACGACAAAGTTTTTTTTATAAATTTGGGAGCGAATGAATAATCCTTTGCACTTAGTATGCCAAAAATAATGGTGTCTAATCTATGTATTATATATATATTTAAGGTTGGTTTAAAATTGATGATAAAATTAATAGCTTCCAATTTAATTTAAATAAGTTTAAATAAATAAAAATTTAATTAAATTTAAATAAATAAATAAGTTTTAAATAAGTTTATTTATCTGTTATTACTTTGTAACTTTGGTCATTTCCCTATTTTTAAAAAAAGTTATTTATTAAAGTAAAATTTCTGGTAGTTCAATTATAATATTTATAGAAATATTTTGAGCGATCGCGTATATAGGCGTCAAAAGGAAAGAAGTGTGTGTATAAGGGACTAGTTTGCGCAGAATCTGGCGCATAAAAAAGCTTATACCTACTCAGGAACTGATCCTGATAAGAATATATATGTGCATTTCAAAAAGTCGGATAAAAAATATAAACATAAACATCACTTAATTGAAATATTTCCACACTAAGATTATGTCATCCTTCAAAATATGTTTGATACGTTTGTACACGTTGTAACACAGGTTGTTACATGAACCATTGTACAGCTTCTTACCAGAAAACATATTTGTGCAAGAACAGCAGGCGAGAAATAGCGAAAAAGTTATCTCTTTTGCTTACCTACTGGAGTGTTGGGCACTTACTCACTAAGATCTCAGCACATATTTCTCATATTTATACCATTTACCCATTAAAAATGTGTGAAAAGGGTATCATAATATGGTGCAAATTTATGTAACAGGCAGAAGCAAGCATCTCTGACCCCATAAAGTATATATATTCTTGATCAGCATCAACAGCCTACTCGATATAGCCATATCCTGTTGGATAGCTAATTAACATACGCAGTACAAGTTTGTTTTTTTTTTATTTTGATATCACCCCCGCTCCCCCGCAAACCGCAAAAAAACGACCCAAACAAACAAAAACGAATCAGAACCTTGTTTGAATTTGACACAAGACGAAAATTTTAAGAAAAAAAGAACAAAAAAAATTTTTTTTTTAGTTTTTTTTTGTTGCTAAAATTATGTTTTATTTTTATTATTTTATTATTTCAAATGGTTTTTTTTTTAAATTATTTCATTAAAAAAAAAGAAATTTAAATTATTTTTACGTCTCTCACAAAGGATGAATCAGGTCAGGACAAACTTTTTTGCGACATTTATCGCATTGCACAGAGTGAAAATTACCGTTAGATATCTGTGGACACAAGTGGCATCGCGCCCGCTTCCTGGATCTTGATGGCTCCTGTGGAATTCGCCTCATTTTATTCACCAATGCCATGGCTCCTTCCCCACTGGGGATCCTCTCCCGTTGGACAATAGTTGGTGAAAGAAAAGTCGCCGGCGGAAGTTTCTCTTGTGTATATTCCACAGAGGATTCAGCTCCGATCATATTCCAGAAAACTGCGACTTGCCTAGTGGCCTTTCCTCTTGCAGCGATATGTGCCCACCATTTCGTCCATCACGTCGCCACCACATTTCATTTTGTTGTAATTTATTATATGAGGCTTCTATTTCTGTTGTTCAATGTGTTTCTTCTTTTTGTTTGTGCTCAAAAGTGTTACAAATCGCTTAAGCTTCGTTATATATGACACTAGTGTGGCTTCCAATGTTGGCTAAAACACAAATTCGGAGTGATAAAGCGGCTTTTTCTTTATATCGATAATCAATGGAGGCAGTTCTTTTCTGTTTTTTCTAATTGTGCCTACCAACGTCATCTGCCGCTCTTTTAGTGTTTTTTTCTAAACTATATGATGTAAAGAAATTATGTCATGTGACATTTTTTCTATTCAAACCTTTAGTTAGCTTCAAAACCACTCTCTCACCTTGATTTATACACATATATACATATACATACATATATATACATATATTTATACCACATATACATCAACATCGTATATGTAAAAGTATCTGCATCACATAGTACCCAATGTTTGATACCATATTTGTGTGGTTTCGATGGTATATATTCAGTAAAAGGGTAGCGACCACGATAAGGCAATAGTTGCTCATCTACCGTCAACCTTGGTCCAGGTGTATACAATATTTTCCAGCGATGCACCCATTTACCCATTTTTCTAAGATTACGCAAACGGCTGGTAATTTGTAGCGTTGACGCAGATTTCTTCTTTCTTCACGGTCGTCAAATCGCAGGCATTTTGTAACTTCTTTGTATCTTCTTAGTGACATCGTTGCTTCAAATATTGGTCTCCCAACCTTATGAAAACTAAATTGAACAAAAGAACCACCAAAAACCAGTTTTACTTCCCTTAGCAACATCACATCTAGCGCATTTTGTGTTGCCACGCCCCCAAGCATCCTAGATAAAAAATTCTTCTTGATTTATAATTTTCGTCAAATTTCGTTCAGTGAGCCAAATTTTTATTAAAATATTTTTGCAACTAATAAACGAAAAATCGACTTAAAAATTAAAAATGTGTTAAATTGACACAAGAGACGATATTTTAAAGTCAGATATTTTAAGCAACAAATTTTTCTCCAGACTTGATTGCTTCGCGATCAGGAAAATCAATAGTGTTCTTTTTAGGCAATAGCTAAGCTTTGAGCTTTGAGGGACACCAAGGCATGTACAAAATAATTTAAATATGTGACATCTGGACATCTGTAAAACGGACACACTTTTGGGTTGAGCTGGTTGGTGACGGGCGAAGACACTAGCATTGCATTCTAGTTTTAGACTTTTTTATCTGAGTGCATAAAAAAGTTTTTGCATATGCATGTGTGTGTATAAAATTTTTGATTTTAATATTATTTTGATTATATAAGATTATATAAATAAGCATCAGCATCAGATAAATTATTTAATAGAATATAAAATTATTTCTTGGTTCATTAAAATTGGGCCAATTTTATTATTGGGTTGCCCAAAAAGTAATTGCGGATTTTTTAAAAGAAAGTAAATGCATTTTTAATAAAACTAATAAAATATAAAATTATTTCTTGGTTCATTAAAATTGGGCCAATTTTATTATTGGGTTGTCCAAAAAGTAATTGCGGATTTTTTAAAAGAAAGTAAATGCATTTTTAATAAAACTTAGAATGAACTTTAATCAAATATATAATTGCCATTTTGTTCGATAACCTTTTGCCATCTTCCTGGCAAATTTAGTATTCCACGCTCATAGAACTTCTGGCGTTTATCTGCAAAAAACTGAACCAAGTGCGATTTTATAGCCTCATCATTGCCGCAAGTTTTACCATTTAAGGAGTTCTGCAAAGATCGAAATAAATGGTAGTCTGATGGTGCAAGGTCAGGGCTATATGGTGGATGCATCAAAAGTTCCCAGCCAAGCTCACTCAGTTTTTGGCGAGTGACCAAAGATGTGTGCGGTCTATCGTTGTCCTGGTGGAATATGACACCTTTACGATTGACCAATTCTGGTCGCTTCTCCTTGATGGCTGTATTCAATTTGTCCAATTGTTGACAGTAAACATCCGAATCAATCGTTTGGTTCCTTGGAAGCAGCTCAAAATATACGACACCCTTCCAATCCCACCAAACAGACAGCATAACCTTCTTTTGGTGGATATCAGCCTTTGAAGTGGTTTAAGCTGGTTCACCGTGCTTGGACCATGATCGTTTTCGACTAACGTTGTTGTAAACAATCCATTTTTCATCTCCAGTTATGATTCGTTTTAAAAACGGATCGAATTCATTGCGTTTAAGGTGCATATCACAAGCGTTGATTCGGTGTGTTGAATGAATTTCTTTCAATACATGTGGTACCCAAATATCAAGCTTTTTCAACAGTCCAAGACTTTTTATGTGATAATGAACGGTTGATTTTGGTATATTTAACTTCTTTCCTATCTCACGCTCAGTTACATGACGATCCAATTCGATTAATGCTTTGATTTGGTCATCATCAACTTCATTTGGCCGACCTGAACGTGGCTCATCTTTAAGTGAAAAATCTCCAGAACGGAATTTGCGAAACCAATTTTGACACTGTCTTCCTTTTAAGGCTTCATCACCATACACATCTCGTAACTTTTTAGCAACCTGCTCCGCGTTTTTTCCTTTACGGAAATAATAAAGTAAAATATGACGAAAATGCTCCTTTGTGGGCTCCATATTAAAATTGACGCCAAACAAACAAATGTAAACAAAATTTCGCGCCCTTTTTTCTAAAGCAAGCTCAAAGTAACAGCTGATAACTGACAGAAGAAAGAATGCAATTACAGAGTCACAAGCCGTTGAAAAAATTTGTCAACGCCGACTATATGAAAAATCCGCAATTACTTTTTGGGCAACCCAATAGAATAAGTATTAATTTTGATTGAACTTATTGAAATAGTTACAAGTTTAGAGGAGGCTGCTTGCCAAATATAATATCTTTATATCTTATAGTGTCTGAGATCCCTACATTCATGCGAATAGACGGACATGGCTAGAGCGACTCGGATCTTGGTACTGATCACGAATATACAGGATCTGTTCAATAAGTAACGGGACTGCTTTGCTGTAGCCTCAAGGAAGCGGAGGGTGGGGCGTCCGACTGGTCGGCCTTTTTTTAGTCGACTACCTACATTCGTTAAGACAGGAGATGAATTTTTGTGGCGCCAGATTTTTGGCGGCGTTTTGAGCGCTAAAATAGACCGTACCATTGAACAACGTTACGCTGTGAAGTTTTGCTTTAAACTCGGAAAATCAGCGTCGGAGAGCCTTGAATTCATTAAACAGGCTTATGTGGATAATGCCATAAGTGTACATAAAGGTACAAGAGTTTTCGAGTGGCACAAAATGTTCAAGGAAGGCCCGGAACTCGTTGAAGACGAGCACCGCGTCGAACGCCTAACGACAGCTCGAACAAATTTTCAGGTGGCCAAAGTGAAAAGAGTTTTAAACTCTGACTGGCGTTTAACCATTGCCCTTAAAGGTAAGGAGACCGGCATTTCAGTCGGAACTGTCTACACTATTGTAACTGAGGATCTTGCGATGAGGAAAGTGTGCGCGAAGCTGGTCCCAAAAATCTTGACCGAAGAACAAAAAGTTGCTGCAGATGCTGGCGAAATACGGCGTGCCAACGTTGCCTCACCCCCCCTACAGCCCAGAACTGGCTCAACTTGACTTTTTCCTATTTCCGCGAATGGAAAGAGAGCTCAAAGGACATCGATTTGAATCCATAGAGGCAGTTCAAGCGGCTGTGACACAGGCTCTTATAAGCATTCCGGAAAACGATTTCCAGAGAGCTTTTGACGAATGGCAGACGCGCAAAATTAAGTGTATCAATGCAGATACCTGTAGAGATAGAGATTGTAGGTACCTGTAAAGATACCTACAATAAATTTTGATTTACGACACCAGTCTTGATACTTATTGAACAGACCATGTATATACCTGTATGTATATTAATGGGGCCGGAACCGTTGCTTCTCTTTTGACGCTCTTTGTGTACATACGCTTTCAAACTTTAAAATTGTTGTATGCCAAACTATTTTTATTGTTGTGTATGTAAAGAAGACGCGATCTACTTTGGAGAACTAATGTAATGTTTGTTTGGCATTTTTAGTCTTTTTTATTCGCTATTATATTTGAGCCATAACATTTTGAGGAGAGGGATTTTGGGAAAAGTTAATGAAGTTATAAGATTGTGTCAGTACTTTTTCATTAGAAAATAAAAAAATTCAACCAAATCAGATAATTTTTAAAGAAATTATACACATGTTTAATCGTTTGCTGAAAAAACTCTTTCCCCAATACATTTAAACAATATTTTAGCTGAAGGTGGAGGAGCCGAGGAGTACCGGATATACCTATCTATATTATCTGTCTTCTTGTTTTATTGATAATTTCGAGACTTTTTGTAAAAATGATTCATTCGTGCCATTTCACGAAAATTTAAAATGTCAGAAAAATCACATATGTGTCATACGTTGGTCAGGATTCGTCCAAGTTAAGTGTACAGAAAATAGTCCCTTTAAGGCTGTATTATGGTCTAGAAATAATTAAAAAGCCGATTTAAAAATAATTTTTTTTTAGATGTAACTACTATACCAACGAAAATATATATTAGTTGTTGGTCCGATTTCTTTTTCAATTTTTTTTTATTATTGTTTAAATATATACACATGTTCAATGCTTGAAAATTTTGCCAAGGGCCAGAAAAGTTTGGATTGCTTTACATTTTAATTAAATTTTCCTTTCGATAGCTTTTAAATTTTGTAGTGGACTGTATTCATTTATTTGTAAAGATTTTTTTACTTGTTAAATTTAACATTTAAACATTCTCCCAAGGGTCAAACAAGTTTTCCTTTTTACATTGTTATTTCTTACTCTTCATATTAAGTGGACTGTAACTTCTCATGTTCAAGTTGGAACTTGCAAATCCTGGAAATCCAGAAAGGTGATACAATTTTTATAATTTTTGTTTTTATAATAGTGACTATCCCATAACTTCTTGTTTCTACTTAATTTTGACAATACAACTTTTAATAAACTGCGGATATGCGGATCTGTTTTGATCTGTATTTGACTTATTAAGTTCATTAACAACTGCTATAGGACACCTTTTATTAAATGATCTTTTTACTACATTTTCCTTCAACCTCAGTGTGACTTCTCAAACTTCAACGTCTTTACCTTTATGGACTTCTTCCACCTTTTTCAAAGGCCACCTAGTTGAATGAGAGTTCTCTTCCTTCATTAATACGATTCAATTTTTTCTTGATATTTGGAGAATCTTTTTCCCACTTATATCTTTGCTATGAGGAATTTGAATAAATCTTTTTACCATAGATCCTTTCACCCTTTGCAAGTTTCCCAAGTTGGTTGAATTAATACAATTTTTCATAGTAACTTTGTTCGTCCTGACACGATCCATGCAAAAATAAATTTTTTTGCCCGAGAAGTGATCCTTTTTTAACTAATCTCGGCACTACAATTTGGCTATAAAGCAGCCCCTATTATTAAATAAATACCACGGGGTCTGTCTAAATCGGGATCGGCTAACGAAAATTCTTTCCAATCCTGTTTATTTATATTTACCTTATTTTCGGGAAGATTTTGTATTAATTTCAGTAAAATAATTGCATTCACGTTTAATATTTTTGAATAGACAATTTTAAGATAAATTTATTCGTGGATGATATTCGTGGACTCACTCTGAGACCTGATTTTCGGCAATTTTAATTTATGTGTCGCCTTTCCTGATATTATTGTGCTTTGTGAATTATTACCAATCAAAGCTCTATATTTCTGAAACTTCCCATTTCTTTAATTTAAACATTACCTGTGGCCAATAATGCTTGTTGAGAAGTAATGGATGTATTTAAATATTATTTTTTAATGTTATAGTGATTTCCATTGCAATAGTTGCATAATAACTCACTAGTACATTTTTGCAGATTATGCCGCTTTAAACACTTAAAACACAAACTAAATTTTTTAGCTGCGTCTACATACTCTCTTCTGGGGAATCAATACTTTATATTAATGGTTCGTTGGTAATCGTTAGTTCTCAAGCTGCCTCATAATTATTGCCGGAACCCAGCAATAAATTGGAAACAACATTTATAGCTTTCCCTTTCAAAACACTTTTAAGGTAACTTAGCTAAAGACTTAGCTTAAGTCTACCATTTAGTGCACTAGCTCTTTAAAGAGGTCGAAAAAATGGTCCCAATCTTTGATAGCTTCAGAGCATACAATTACTTCTATTTTTGGGGTGGTAGGTAAATCGTCTACGTTTTGACTTTTTGCTTCTACCTTTATACCTACACTTTCTTGTATTTTCGTATCATTAGCTTTATATAATTTTCTATTTCCTCTTTTATTTCACAAATTTCTACACTAAATTGGTTTGGAAACCCTTTCAATTTGTACTAAATCAGACGCAGTTTATATTCTGCTCGGTGGTGTTGCCGCCGATGTTGCCAATCCTGCACGGAGATTTTAGTGCGTATCTGCAGTCACTTAAAGGTGCTAGTTCAACCTGATTCCCTTACCACAAGAGAGAAAACGTCAGGGTGTCTTGATGAACCAATGTTTAAGAGGAGCCCCAAAAAAGGTCTAAGTGTTTGTGACCCTTTTACTTGCATGGCGGTGTCACCTTACGTATGCGTTTACATGTGCGTTTGTTTTAAAGGGATCGGTTATAAAATGCATTGTTTATTATATTCTTTGTTGATTTCAACCTATTACATTATTTTCATATTTTAATATATACACATGAATATACATATGTACACATACTTGAACAATTGTAGCTTATATTGAAAGTTGGTATAGTTGATATCAACATATCAACACATATATCAACAGAGAAATATCTAATATAGTCTAATTTAGCTTTTACCAATATCTTTGAATTCCCCTGAACCAAAGTCCAGAACGAAAATGGGTGCTACATATCTGTATATTTATGACATATGTATGCAGTCTTTAAAAAATTGCTTCAAGTCCAATTGATAATGCTTTTCTTCGGCTTCTTAAAAAACAATTGAAATCGAAGTAGCAATCACAGTTTAAAATTGAGCCAAGGATCCTTTGGTCCCGGCACCCGAACATATGGTTTTCCGATTGTTCCCGACCATAGCCGAACGACAAATATGATCGGCATTTGATCATCAGTCACTTTCAGCATTGTGAACAAAATACATATACGTCGTATTCTAAAGGAATGTACTGAAAATAACGTTTAAATATAAAATGACTTTCCCCACGCATCGCAAATTTAAATTTGTTTTAAGATGTGATCCATTTTCCTGACGCGACATTCATTTCTCAACATCAATTAAGAAATTATATAAGAATTTATAATAAGATGCATAATGATTTTTCCTTAATAAAATCATACCCCATACTTTATTCGTAGTTAAAAAGCCGTTAATGACTGACATACAGACAGGTGTCAGCGATACTGGCAAGGGTACAGGCATTATGGCATCAGAATATTTGTATATCCGTTTGCATCATAATTTCATTGTTGATTAAAAATGTCAGTTTCAGAGCCGAGTTTTCTTTTCCTTTAGAATTAAAAAAAATAATGCTTTGCTTATGAACAGCTTCTCCAATGACAAAATCGTAAGGGATTTCTTTATTTCATTTTCAATGGCGACGAAACATGGGCAGTAAGATAATCGCAGTTCCCCATAACAATGCCTAACAATGATAATGCCCAGTATTTTAAGCGCATTTCTAAACCCTTTTTTTACAATTAAGCCTCAAACTAAACAAAAAAACAGCCAAATTTTCATTTTGACCCAATTCCATTGATTTTAAGGGGGGAAGCTGGTCTAAAGCTAAAACAAAAGGGCAAATTTTTTATGAATTTATTTTGACTCAACAAAGGAATCAATCCAAAATCTGTGAAATAGGTTTAATAATATAGGTTTTATGGTAAAAATACAAAATTTGTCGTGTGAATTAGTTTCAAAATGGCGGCTGTCCAGCATTTTTCCGAAGACGCATTTTTTTCCTAATGGGTCGATTTGTATCGATTTTTTCAAAATTCTAGACCAGTTTCCCCCTTAAACCAAGTGCCTATTTTGCATAGAAACAGTTAATCAGATATACTTATATCAACTAAGGGGGGACCTGATCAAGAATGTACATACCATACTTTACAGGGTCGGATTTGACTGCTTTACCGCTTTTTACACTTGTTACCAAAATTAAAATACCCTCTGCAAGGTTATGATTATAAAATCAAATTTTAACATAGTAGAAACTTCATTTATGCATTGATTTGTTGATAAACATTATATTTAAAATTTTTTCAGTAATATAAATGCTAGGGCGCAGCACAATGTGCCAACATCATTGTCAATTGTATCACAAGGCGTTAATGTTGGATCAACATTTTGTGGCAACGCGACAAGTCAATATATCACTCCGACATTGTCCTCGAGTTTATCTGTGCAGCCATTGACAGGATGTATATCAATATCTTCTCCTAAAGCTGGACTGTGGATAAAGTAATTTCATTTTTTTTCCATTTATAAAATAAAAACAATTTTTTTTTCTAGTTCCCCCGCAGTCACTACCATAATGACATCTTGTGGATTGTCGGCACCCGTGGTATCAAGTGGTAGTATCAGGCCCACCCCACCATTGTTAAATGTGTCTGCATCAAATATGGTTAAAGTTACTGGAAATTCAACTGTGTTGAGTACCCACGGAACTGCAGCACCCACCAATCACTGTTTTCAGACATCATCCTACATGCCCGCACCTGCTACACAGCATACACCTTCCTCAACGGATTCAACTTCTTCAGTGGTTGTCAGTTCATTTTCTTTGGTGTCACGTGCATCAAGCAACAATTTACCACTGACAACAATTTCAACCAACTCAACAACTCCCCTTATACAGTCAACTACAGCTGTAATATCAAATAGGTCTGCAAATACACCCCACCCGTTTTCTGCAGAATCACTTTTTCAACCAAGCAAAAGTATGAAGACCATCAAAATAAACATTTTTTTTTTAACTTTTATCTTTATTTCTACAGATGATCAAGCTGATTTGTTGCGACGAGAGCTTGATAGTAGGTTTTTAGATCGATCTGGCCTTGCTGTAGCACCCACTCATTCTACAGCTACAACATATAATCGACCTGAGCTCCAACATCATCAACACCATCATACGCATCATCATCAAAATCATCAATTTTTTTCTTCTGCACCACCAGGAACAATAGCAACTGCACAAGTAACTTCAGGGCAACTGTTTCCTCCACCATTATTTAAGGAAATTTCAAAAATCACGGCGGTTGATACTCAGTTCTATCGAAATGGAATCGGTCTACCACCAACCGGATACTCAGGATATTCTCCTACGGGTCTCCTACACAGTGGCGTAGGAGGATCAACGCCATTCGTGCCTCCCAATCAATTGACCACTTTTGCTTCCAGGGTAAGAAATTATGGAAAACTTCTAAATGTTTAAATAGTAATGAAATAAGTATTTTTTTTATTAGTCGATGCAAAAATGGTTATTATGTAGCAATATTACTGACATGGCAGTCAGTTCTTATTGCATCTAGGGTCAATTAATCTTAAAAAATAAATGAATATATTTTTGAACTTGTTTTAAAAACGTGGAGGCATGAGACCCGTTTGAGCGACCAGCACTAACTAGCACAATATTATTTTTACAAAAAAATATTCGGGTAGCAGCCTTAAAACTTATAGGACTAAGTTTCCGAGAACGATGAAAACTATGATCTTCAAGTTTCTTGAAATGTTTTAATCGGTGACGCCTATGCTGAAAAATTCCTGAGGTCCATTGTATTTGATATCATGACCGCGGGGATGTATTTAGATTAGTTCGAGGTTGTAGACAGACATTTACCAAGAATCCATTACCTGTCCAAGAATCCATTACACGCCTGACTTTTATAATTTTTTATTACATTGTGTTTTTCATTTTGTAATCCATCTGTCTTTCGCGCTCCACCCTGTAGTAATCTAAAAAGCTCTATTGGTGGTTATTTTTTGTTTTTTTTTTATGTATACCTTTACATGCTTTTTGCGCTGTTTGAATTGTTCTTAGATATGCCAAAAATTAAAAAAAATCATACGCACATAGAAAAAGAAAAAAATGTACTATTGTAAGCCGCGCACTAAAAAATGATTGGTTTCTTTTAAAAAATAATAAATAAAACAACAAAATTAATATTCATTACAGAAAATAATAAGTAAAAAATAATAATACCCCATGGTAGTTGAACACCAAAAAAAATTTTAATAAAATCGTACGCACAAATAGAACGAAAACAATGTGCTACTCTACGCAGCGCAGTGAAAAAATTATAGGGTTCTTTTAATATAATAAATAAAGCAAAAAAGAATTCAGAAAATAATAGGTAAAAATAATAATGATTAAAAATTATTTAATGAATAAAAAAATAGTAATTAATATATATTATTATTAATTATAATTATGTCAAAATAATTTTTTTTGTTCTTTCTAATATTTATTGTGTCTCCAAATTATTGTTTTAAACGGCTTCTGTGGGTTTTTTATTGTTGTCAATTTTAATTTTAAAAAGATAAGCATATATTTAGCATTTTATAAGCAACATATTATAACAATAAAATTAATGATGTTGGCCAATGCTACAAAATGGCATACAGAAAAATTCAGTAATGCCTAAGTGTTTCGTCCTGGGTGTGAAAATTGAAAATGTTATGAACGTGCAAGCGACCCCACAAACGGTCTTGGCTCACAGGATTCATTTTTAAGTCGGCCACGCTGAAACATGGGATAATGACCGTTTTCACCGATTCTTATGGGTGTATAGAGGTCACATTACTACATAGGATTGAGCATTTTCACAAAAAAATGTGCAACGAGAGATAGAATAGAATCTGCCTTATGGCGACGGAGTAAATTTTTTATTCACATTGCAAGGATAAAAAAACAAAAGGGAAATTCATCTTTTGCTATTATAAAATTATTTTGATGTATTCATCCGTAAACAAATTTCAAAATCAAAACCACATACTTAGTATATGCAAATATAATAATTTTAGTCATTTTTAAATGTGTTAATCGTGTTGCAATTTCGTTTTAACTTGAAAACTCGCTTACTCATTTCATTGTCAAATATGAATTTAAATTTTTTTCTTTCATGTGAAATTTAAAAAGAAAACTGGTCGTTGGAATGCCATGCATGTTCGAATTGCTTGGGAAATTTATTACCATCAAAATAAACAAAGTTCTGAAAGAACAGGATATTCAGTATCTTCGTCCAGCCATAGCCAAAATTCGAATATTAACGTTGCGACGATAAACGCTGCAATTGCTTCAAGTGGTGGAAGTGGAGTCTCTTCACTGAATAATATTGTCGCTACTTCAGTAATTGGAAATGGAATCCCGGTGGCAAGTGGACCTACTTCATCATTAGGTAATAAAGCAACTCCGTCTATTGGTCTCAACGCAACATCACCACATCTGCATCGTGCAAGTGAGCTTCCATCTGCCGCTTTCACTAGTGCGTTACAAGGACGATTACCTTTTGAAACTTCGCCATTGGCAGCAAGTTTTATAGGAGCGCCACCTAGTCATATTGGTTGGTATCAATAAAGCTACTATAAACGCAACCAAAAAAAAATTGTTTTTTCAGGAACGACTGTATCGCCATTTGGGCGTTATGTGAATCCCTTTGGATTTCCAGGGCTAACTCATTTTGGTGGTCATATAGATGCATGGAGGTAAATTATTTATAAACTTTTTATCGGTTCTAATTTAGTGTACACTGAAGCAGACATCTCGTCCATAATTAATTGGCCATAATTTATTGGTTTAATAATAATAATAAATAATAAAGGGAATAAAAAAAATGAAGACATTCATAATTTCAAAAAAATGTTTTTGGTACCATAAACTAAATTTTAGAATAAAAGGTGTCCGTTAAATTATATGAGTCTTTATTAAAATGTAGTAAACACCACAAATTCACGACTATAGGCATTGCCCATTAGGCCACGCCATTTAATGAAGACTGTTATTTCGAATTTACTTTAAACCATGACTTTAGTAATTACTTTTTATACAAATAATTAATTCTCATTATTTAATTTAGTAGTATTAAATAAAAGTTAACTTCGGGCGCAGCCGTTGCTTTTTGCTCTTGCAATAATACATGCAGGTCTTTAATTTTAAGGTATATAGGATACAGTCCACAAAATATCAACCTTCGATTTGCTAGTCGGCCAAGTTAAATTATGAAAAACTGAAAAAAAATTTAGTCTTCTATATGCAAAACCTTCAATGTAATTGAAATTCTTACTCAAAACATTGAAACTAAAATACAGAAAAATACAAAAAAAAATTGTTTAAGATTTATCTTATTTATTTATGTAATTAACGTTAAAAAATTATTCTATTTGGTGAACAAAATATATAAAAACACAAATTCTAAAATAGGTCCAAGGATTTTGTTGACTAGACATTTTGGATGGCTCAATAAGGTCAAGTATTGTTAAATACTGTTTGGCGGCCTCATTGGCCTTTCTTGCAAACAACCACCAAATATTTTCAATTATATTAAAGGCTGAGTATGGTGGCCAACATAGCAATGACACGTAATTAACCAAGTTTGTAATTGTGGCATGGTTGTGTCATGTTGGAATTTCCATTCCAGACATACAAAAAATATCTGGCTTCGAGGATAGCTTTTTCCGACGTCTATAATGTTGGTAAGATGTTGCCAATTGAAGTTGACGTTATTGTATTCATCCAGGCCCTAATGCTTAAAAAGATTTTTTTTCAGAGAAAAATAAAAATATATTTCACAAAATATCATTCGGTCACAATAATAGTAGTGAATCCTTTGATAAGATGTCATAACCGAAATATTATACATTTTCCACAAATATTAAAACGATTAAGCAGTGAAGTCGCATTTTTTGGGATTCCAGACACGAGTCTATTTTCTTAGTCCTTTTACTGTTTCAAACTTAGATTAAAGACAATATCTAAAGTAGACCTCGTGTTTATTCCGGCGCCTCATATATAACACATCACATCCTGATTCTATATATGAGACCTGTATTACCGGTTATTTAAACTTCGATCCGCCCAAAGTTAGCTTTTCTATTTTGTTATGAATTTAAAAATTCATACAAACACCCAACACCCATATTAATATATAAATTACCGTATTCAAGATTTTGAACCTCATTTGAAAAATAAATAAAAATATAAAAAAATTCATGAATAGTCTTTCTAATTAGTTGTTAATTTTAAAATAAAATATAAAAATGTCATCCTAATACACAGTGCCTAACAGCTTATGCTGCAAAAATTTTATGGGACTATATGGAACTAGAAAACTTTTAACACTAAAATGGCTTTTTTGCATTAGAAAAGACCATTATTATTGTATTCTGCGATATAAATATATATTCTTATTTATAGATTAAAATTTCTTTTGTTCATTTAATTATTTTAAGTATTATATTTTTTATATTTTTTCTTTCTATTTTAGAACAAATACATTGCACCGGAACGTTGCGTATCATTCTTCAATACCATCAGCTCAATCAAATTGGTCCGGGAAATCAGATTCTGGTGTCGACAGTGCACGTCGCGAATCGGAAGAACGTGAGCGTGACCTGCGTGAACGTGAACAGAGAGAACGAGACCGGCAACGACGCGAAAGGGAAGAACGTGAACGCAAAGAAAAGGAGGAAAAATTAAAACGCGAGCAGCAAGAAAGGGAAAGAGAGCGCGATCGTAAAGAACGTGAACGTGAACGGAGAGAAATCGAGCGTCGTGAAATAGAACGCGAGCGAATGTTGCAACAACAGCGAATGAACGAAAATAATAAACAATCAGTCGCAGTACAAGCGATGGTTTCAGTAACAACACCTGCGCGTGATCGCTCGCCACTTCGCAATGTTGGAGATCTCAACTCAGATGTTCGGATAAAAGAGGAACATCCTCGTGCGAAAGATGAGCAGGAAGTTATGTTAATGCGCGCATCCGCGGTTGTTGCAGGAGATCCTCGATACCACTCGTCTTCATTAGCGGTTGCTCAAGCAAACGCAGCTGCTGCAGCGGCCCATCATCATCATGCTAATATCCTAGCTGCAAGTCGACATAGTTTGCCTCCACCACCGCATCTGGCACGTGCCATGCTACCCCCCAGTTTAGGTGTTGGTGGGCCGATTACTCATTTTAGTTCTTCAGCGCCGCCA
Organism: Drosophila vallismaia; assembly: GCA_035047325.1. NCBI lineage: Eukaryota > Metazoa > Arthropoda > Insecta > Diptera > Drosophilidae > Drosophila > Drosophila vallismaia. The sequence continues at coordinate 14,187 of JAWNPU010000001.1, read as the reverse complement.
GGATGGGGTATTGATCCATATCGTGATCCATATCAAATTCTTCGCTACAACCCAATTATGGAAGCTGCACTACGACATGAAGCAGAAGAAAGACAAAAGGCTATAAATATTTATGCAGCTCAATCTGCATCTCATTTGCGAGTCAAGAACACTTCCCCAACAGTCAGTGCTCTTGGTCCTACACAATCCCAACACCGGCTACAAACAGGCGTTGTTAGTTCAACTGGTGTCCAGCAGTCATCCCAAATTCAACAGCAACTACCACTGACACAATTGTCTGCAGGTATTATAGTCGGAAAAAACTCAGGTCCAACGGTATCAATAGGCATTCCAGTTCAGCATATGATTGCTGTCGATTCATTAAGTAATCAAACTGTTAGCACTAAGGAAACTGACCATTCAATGGGAATAGTTGTAAGTGCTGCTACCGTTGGTCTTAGTACAGTTTCAGGTGGAGTAATAGGTTTGTCTCCAGTGCCATCAGTCGCCCCAAGTCGATGATAAACAAATAACATATTTGTTAAAGCGACCACGTTGGTACGTTGGAATTTTCAAAATTTCGACCACCCTCAATCCACATTTCATCATCCTTATTACCTCGATCTTGTACCAAGTAAAGCCTGAGATAACACCAATATATAGAGCGCAACGCTTTTGTAAAATAAAAGAAAGATAATTTATAATATAAATTATCCGTTTGTAGTAATGATAAATTATACTTAAATTAAAATTTTGAAAGAGGTGAAGACTTCATATATTTCGGACCTTCGGGCTGACACTTATAATTGTAAACTTATTAAGAGGTTATATCTGTTTGGATTTTTTTTTTTATTTGAATGGCTTTAAAAATAAAAATATATATTAATAAATAAGTTTCATAAAAATATTTTCTATGAAAAGATTTCCTAAAATTAAGGTAATTGAAGCTATTGCACTGTAAGTTTTTATAATCTTGCATAGGTATTACAATTTGGGTCACAAGTGTGCAATGTAGTGAATGAGACATCTCCGACCCTATAAAGAATATATATTTTTTTGACCAGCATCCCCTGAGTCGATATAAGCACGTGATTACATTTTTTTTAAAGCGTTGTTCCACAATTTAATGAAAATACAATAATTATAACTGTGTGAAATAATTTTTAAAGATTTTTTTAGTTAAAAAAAAATATATATATTAACGGCTATTGCGAAAGAATATGAACAGGTATGTAGTTATCTGGATAAACTGGGAGTAATCCAAGAACAACCATTTAAATAAAATGTAATTGTTTCTTTGGAAAGGAAATTTAATTGTGAAATAAATCAGAATCAAAATTGATCACTTGAATTGCAAAATAAAGTTTAAAAACATCCTATTGTTAAGCCTTCAAACATATATAACCTCTTAAATATACATAAATCTGGTCGCCTTAACAGCACAAAAATATTTAAATTATTGTCTTTTATCATAAATATTACATTAAGTTTAGAAAATAGGGGTATAGTTCTAACCTATGTGTAAGTATATGCTTAAGTATAGAAAAGGGACATACTAAATGCGCAAATATTTATGACATAAATGTACAAATAATATAATACAAAATATAACATTAAAAGTTCATTACTCATTTAGCTGTATGTCATAAACACCTAAAAATTATAATTAAAATGCACAATAATACATAAATGTGTATTCCTGTGAAAGCTTCATTCCTTCTATGCGTTATGTGCTTTGTTTTTTCGACCACACAAACTGTTTTGTAAAAAGAGAAAAATTATATTGGAACCACTTTATAAAAGATGAATATAATGGTGTTCTTTTTTCATAATTATATATAAGAGGTAATCAACCGGAGGCATATGATTTAGAGCAACGAGAAGAAAAAAAAGTTACTTTGTATTGGTGTATCGCACATTGAGCGAATTTTATTGGTGTATGTTACACTGCGTGAATCCAAGAGTATGCTTTAAGTGACAATATCCAATTTCGTAAAACTTCGTGGTGTGCTTGGCAAAACCCAAGCGCTATGGGCCCGAGTGGAATAAGGTAAGGTAGGTAAGAAGGTAAGAAATTAGGTAAAAAAATGGAATTAGAAATCAAGTAGGGGAAACTAAGACAAAAAGGCAAACTGAACCTTTAGTCGTCCACCTTTATCAAGTCAAGCGCTGATAGTTATTGCATGTTAAGATTTTTACGATTTGTTTTCTTGGGTGTAGTAACTAAAAACGTTTTAAAATTTGTATGAAAATGTTGTTAATAACATCCTCTTGTCTACTCCCCGTCCATTTTCTTATTAAAAATTATTTGTTAAGGTAAAAGTTATTTGTTAAGGTTTTTAAAATAAATTTGACTGCATACTTTTAGGTATTGCCGTGAATTAACAAACCGAAAAATGTAATTTCTAAACAAATTTGGTTTCATTTTTTTAAAGGTATTTAAGCATACAATTTTTTCAAAACAAAATATTTGAAAAATGGTTCTAAATGGTTGCTATTGAAAATGACGTTTTTGCGGGCGGTAGGGGGCATGGCTAAAATTTAAAAACAAAAAATTATTTACGTAACCATTACAAGAGATCCACAGAAAAAGCTACATGGGTAGAATTTTAGTTAACAATAAGTAACGACAATGCACTCCAATATGCAAGCTCAGCGTCTGCCTAATTTCCTGTACTGCGCGAGCTACCAATATGACCTCTTTAAACCTGTGTCGCAAGCGCTTCCGTTCCAACCAGCCCATGCAATTCCAAGAAGATCATCTATTGGGCCAATCACTAATTGGCACATTAGTCTATGTCGTGGCCACCAATAAGCCACCAATTGGAAGCAGCGACATCGGATGATGTTTTATTTTTTTGTATATAATTTTGCTGTATTTATTGGATCTTTTCAGGAATTATAAGACTAATAATAAGTTTTAAAACTTAATTGTGTTCTGGAAAAAAGGAAGGTCGTCGAATTAAGCTTCTCGCAAGGTGGTTTGGGTGTGACGTTAATTTGCTAATGTATTTTTGTTTTTGATGAATTATTTCTTCTCTGACGGATCTGATGTTAAGGTCGCTTTCATTGGATATTTTCTTTTTGGATATACCAAGGTGGTGGAGTAAATGTTTTCGGTACATCACTTTCATAGCGAAGGGTCGTGTTTTTTTCTTGCGCTCGTCAATTTATTTATTATTGCCTTGCGAAAAACAAACCGGCGCTTGTTTAAGATAATAATTATTAAATCAAGTACTTATCTCGATTCCCTTCGCACTCGTGTCTGCGCGGCACCATATTTGGTGAGATTAATTTAATTAATTTAATTATTATATTATTTATCCAAGTAAGGTACTGTGCCCTACTTCTATCTCTATTTGCATTTTCAGCAATTTCTATTATTGCAAAAACTCACTCTCTCCTACTTTGCGCTCTTTTTTTCATTTTCCCTTCTAACCCGCTCTTACTAAGTAAGTACAGTGGTTTAAGGCTTCTATTTTTTTTACAATATATTTTTTGTGTCAATATATTATATATTATATATTTTAATTTTTTTGTTTTTAATTAAAAATCTCTTATAATGGAATTTTATAGCATCTGCGCTATAAAAACGTGCAATAAGCCGATTTCCGCGTCCCAGCCTGGCATCCCCTGTTGGCTGTGCGAAAACGTAGTACATGCTAAATGTGCCGGTTTCATCGCCTCAGTTTCGGATGTAATTTAAAAGATATGCTGGCTTCCACTTTTGCTGCAGTGGATGTCGCGCGATTCAAAAAGAGACACGTTCGAACGTTCATGCGGCAAACTAAAAACAGTTTCAAAGAGTTACTCGTTGGTTTCCGTAAAATCAACGACCAACTCTCTGCTCTTGAATCCCAATTTAACAGCCTACAACTGCTAAATGAATCACCAAAGCGTAAAACAACGCTTTTAGGGACCCGAATGCACTGATATCGCAATTCAGCTTGACGACTCTTACTACCCCAAGAGCAGGAGTTGGAAACAAAAATTCGGTTCCTGAATTTGACTCCATAATCGAGCATAACTCGTCTCAGTTATCTTCCAGGGTATGACTTCAGGTGATTCCTCCAGCACAACTAAAGTCGACCCCCCTAAAATCCACTGCTAAAGGTAACTGATGTCGCGGTCTTACCAACCGTAACACCAAAACACTTACAGGTCATTCTCCCCTCTAAACACATTTATTTCACGGTTGGCCCCTGATACCTCAGAGATTGCTATCTTGGCTTATATACAAGCCAAATCTAAGGCCGTTATTAGAGTGGAGGACATTAGGAAGTTTAAATATACTTACTCGAGGCTTACGTCATCTTTTAAGATACATGTATTTTTGCCGATGTTCGATACGATCTGTTCGCCCAGCTTTTGGCCGGAGAACATATTCGTACAAGAACATCAGCCGAGTACAGTTAAAAAAATGTTAATAAGCCCGTGGCAATTTAACTCCCACAGCCTAAAAACCTTGAACCGTCTTCTGTACCTAAACCATCTTTCTCAAAAAATTAACAACATCTATCACTCTTACCTATAAAAATACTAGGGGGTTTCGGAGTAAGTAAACTGTATTCTTATAGTTCATCATTTGCATTCCAGATTATGGTATTCACAGAAACCTGGTTAAAGCCGGAGATTTTTAGCTCCGAAAATTTTAAGGACAGGTACACCACTTACAGACGGGACCGACCACTACGAAGGGGAGGAGGAGTCCTAATGTCTTAGACTCCGACCTTGCTTCTGAAGAGGTTAAGTTACCGAATCTGGGTGATCTAGAATTCCTATGTGTGAAAATCACTATGCCGCTTCAATCACTGTTCATCCCATGCTCATATTTACCACCTTCTTCATAACCACCTACATACTGACACCACTTATCTGCCATTCAGCTGGTTTCTAATCGCATGTCCGACAGTGACCTTCTAGAGACTTCAATTTACCTGAACTTATCTCGTCAAACATCGAGAATTCACCATAATCTTTAATGATAATCTTTATCACTCCAAGGCCATGCCACTTTCGTCCCCAGAAGATCCTTACCACCCAACGCTGGATGTGTCGATTGAAACCCTTACTGCTAGCAACCTTCAGTCTCACCATGGAGTTCATAAAACTCGCTGCTTTCGCAAGGCTGATTTTCAGAGACTAAGCTATTTAATTTATACATATGATTGGTCCGATCTATGGGAATGCACCAATATTAATATCGCTTTAAAGACATTCTACAAAACGGTTAACGCTTTCTTCGACTCTTGCGTACCATGAAAGTATCCATCGGACTCGACTCAACCTCTTTGGTTTACAAGGAGCCATAAAAACTTAAAATACATTAAAAACAGACTCCTTAAGAGTCTGTTAGCCAATCTTATTTTCAGACCAACTTTTTCCGAAAACACTGTGTTATCGGATTTTCTGAGGGTAAAATCAGTCTATTCGCCAGGTCCTGATGGTGTTTCTGGCTGTATACTGAAAAACTGCGCTAAGCCATTGTAAAAACCTATTCTAAAACTTTTCTCTTTGTCTCTGGAAACTTCGATTTTTCCCCAAATGTGGAAGGAATCCTTTATAATTCCCCAACACAAAAAAGGAAAGCAATCGGATGCTAACTATAGAGGAATCTCTAATTTTTCAATTATTACTCCATGCCAACATGGTTTCATAAAGCGTCGCTCCACCACCACAAACCTCTTGGAGCTGACTTCCTTTATTATAGATGGCTTCCGTAAAGGCCTCCAAACAGATCTCATCTATACGGACTTCAGTGAAACATTTGACTATGTAAACGACTCACTCCTTTTGAGTAAACTTAATATCCTAGGATTTCCGTCAGACCTTCTCACGTGGATTTCCAGCTACTTAGCTGGGAGAACCCAACATGCCCTTTTTTTAAATATGTACACTCTCCCCTTGTTACAGGTACATCGGGAGTCCCCCAAGGAAGCCATCTTCAGTCACTACTTTTCACTATTTTTATTAACGACTTACCCCCTGCTCTAACGAACTCTCTGGTTCTTATGTATGCAGACGACGTTAAGTTTTGTCTTCAATACAAAACACATTCTGCCCAATGTAAACTTCAGTCGGATTTGGACAATTTTCAAAAATGGTGTTCTACCAATCTCTTAAAACTTAATGGGTCAAAATTTAAGCTTAATCTAAGTCTTTTTATCGTTCGTGCCCCAACCAGGCCAAATACTTTCTCTATGGAATTTCCTTAAAAAGATTAACTGAGTTTAACGATCTTGGTGTCGTATTAGACGTTAAACTTAAATTTTCCGACCATATTTCTAGGATGGTTAATAAAGCCAAGGGCGTGCTTGGCTTCATTAAAAGATGAAAAGAATTAAATGACCCTTATATTACTAAAACTTTATACGTATGTTTAGTACGTTCAATTCTGGAGTCCGAGTCATGCGTCTGGATCCTTCAGTATGGGGTTCATCAAGATCGAATTTCTTGATGTTTGCTCTTAGGGGACTCAACTGGGGTGCAAATCTTCACTTCCCATCATATTTTAACTGACTCCTTCTCATAAATTTACCTTCCCTAACCAATCGTAGAAAGATGCTGGGGGTCGTTTTCCCTTCATAACCTTATTAATGGTAATGTAGACAGCCAGCATCTACTAACACGACTAACATTTAACATTCCATAATAGACGGACTAAAAAATGTAGTCCCCTGTTTCTAAGTTTTTGTAGATCTGCAAATGCCCAGCATGAGCCTTTCAGGGTTTTATGTTCTGACTACAATGACTTATGGTATATTCTATTACTTCATTCTGCACGTCCACTTCTATCAAATCATCAATTCTCACCTACCTTTCAGAGCAACAAACGTACTCCACTTCTTCCTCGTAATCTTTTCTATACTTTATTCTCTTGGGTCTATCCCTGCGATCCGAGCCGTACGATAATCGGCAGTGCCCCTCGGTTGGTTGGGCGGAAGGTGGGCTGCACGTTATGCAGTGGGAGCCGCGCGAATGAATCTCTGATTGGGCCCTTTGCATGATCTCAATGATACTACTGCTGGCCCCAAAGTTGGGAGCCGTACGTCCAAATTGGTTTTAGTATGGAGTCGTAGAGTAGGATCCTGTAGTCCAGACAGAGGGGCCAGTGGAGACTACTAGCCTTCAGCTTAAGGTGTGTTCTTTTGGCTTCGATATGCCTCCGCCAAGTGAGCCGTCGGTCGAGGTACACTCCGAGATACGTCACTTCATTTGCATTTTTGAGTTTGTTGTTGTTTAAGGTGATTGAAGGACAGTCTTACCGGTTGAGTGTGAATGTTACATGATTACATTTTTGTTCGCTTATTTTGATCCAAATTCGCCAGTCAGATAGCCACTTCTCAACGGGCACTAGGTGAGAAGAGAGTTGAACTGTTGCTTTGGATCGACTTAAAATAGCTGTGTCATCGGCAAGCGTAGAAGTCGTAAGTAGTCTGGTTGTGGGTATGCCTGCTTTATAAGGGACGTACAGCGTTAATCCAAGTACACTATCTTAGGAAACTCCAACGTTTATAGCGTGGACGTCGGACATGTCAGACTTGCATTTCTCAGCAGAGACTCTGTTGTAGAGATGTGACTTCTGCAGTTTGTGGGTGTTTTGGGGAAGAATTTTAATTTTAAACATTAGCCATCTAGCCAGACCTTGTCAAAATATCATTTAAAAATATTGCAGTGCAATATTGCAGTGCAATATTCTCGAATGCAAATCGTATTTCTGATTCTTTTCGATTGAATTGTTCAATGTTTCATAAAATAATATTACGTGTTCTCAAATAGGAGGGTTTTCGGGTCATCTGACATTTTTCAAATTGTTTCGAGGGTCAAGACAATAGGCTTATAGGCCTACAATAAAAAAACTAAATGATCGTTGCCTGCCTTTGGTATTATTACTATAATATGATGGTGTTTGGTCGTTTGAACGTTGAACTGTATGCACGTCGGCCTATTAACGCTCCGTAACTTTGAACGTTTCCTGAAAAAACTAGCAACATATTATCAGCTCTGTACTGATTTAATCAACCTGCTTTATCGCGAAGTGTTCCACAAACTGGAGAACCACTTTAAAATTTAACTTTAAACGCATATTCTTCGTTTTTATTTTAAACGTGATAAGACTGTAACCAACAACAAAGTAACCAATAATCGTTGCTTTGTTTTTGTTAAACCAGCCGCTCACCGCTCTCTATCACACTCCCCCTTTTGTGGAGCTTCTTCATCTCCCTCTGGATTGACGCTGCTCCTGCTGTTCGCCTGAAATCGGTCACACTCTATCGTCGCTGGATCACTCTCTTCATCGTACATTCGCTGGACCATTTTGTTTTTGAGCGCATTACCCAAAATTACCCAAAATGTCTTTGGTTTGTACCTCAAAGAGATGCGAATTTGGAGCTATTACCGGCGACTCCTATCTAACTTGCTGGCTATGCGACAATTGCTCGCACATGAAATGCGCTGGTTTTGGTCATTATGGCCGACTTGGTGATCTCCTGGGCAAAGGCATCGGTTTGAAATAGTCCTGTTTGGCCTGTCGAGAGATTGAAGACGAGATGCGCACGTTTATGCGGCAAACTCGAAATGGTTTCCGGGAGGTTAGGAAACAATTTGCCTCATTAAACGAGCAGTTTTTAAACTTCGAATCTCTATTTCTGGGCCTTTAACTACTCAGTGAATCACCACGCCGGAAAATTCCTAATAATAACCAGAATATAAATATATGTACCACTCCAGCCACACATTTGGCAGTACGCAATGGTATGGTTGATGCCCCTGGCGAACAGCCACCCATCCTAGCTATTCCGAAACCTGATATTCCCACGGCAAAAGTTGATTCGCCGGAACCTGCCAGTAGTAATCCCCCATCTGGTCCCACGCTCGAAAAATCCTCGATAGTCATATCACCAAGTCAGCCTGCTGCTCCATTACTACGCTTGCCTGCTGCCCCACCTACCCACCTACCCGCTGTGAAATCACCAAAGCCCATGACGGGTGTTCCAACTGAATCGCGATCTTCTGGACTTACGCTGAGAGCTGTGGCTCCCCGCAAATCCATCTTTGTATCGCGGCTCATGCCTGATATCTCTGCAGATGATGTTAGGTCTCACCTAGCAAACAATATAAATATATCTCCCTCTGAACTTTTTGTGACCAAATTTAAGCACAAACGTAGCATATCCTCATTTAAAATATCGTTACCAGAAGCTTCCCTTGCCAAATCTTTAGATCCTACAACCGCACATCCTACAAACGTTCGCAGTATTCTTGGAAAACTGAACTTACTTTATACTAACAGTGCTTCTTTTGACTTCGATGCTATTGTGCTAACAGAAACCTGGCTAAACTCCACTGTCATAGACAATGAAATTTTGGCATCAAAGTACACTGTCTTTCGGGAAGATCGCCCAACCTTCGGCGGTGGCGTTCTCATTGCCGTAAACAACACCTACAAAGTTGAACGTATTACTATTACTAATCCTTTCGGAATTGAATTTTAAGCCGTTAAAATTCATTCTGAGTCCTTTAACCTTTTCATCACCTGTTCCTACATTCCTCCTCTGAGTGACGCAGTCATTTATATGCACCACTTAACTGCCATTAAATTAGTTTTGTCTCTGCTAAATGATGCTGATCTTATTCTAGTTATGGGGGATTTCAATCTGCTCCTCATTTCATGGATTAACTCGGATGAGGATAACTTGCTTTTACCCACTAACCAAAATGACTTCCTTGATGGTTTAGCCGACTCTGCTGTTTTCTAACTGAATCCAATAAGGAAATCCCGTGGCAGGTCGCTTGACCTAATTTTCTCTAATACTTCCTCTTCTGCCACTATTGCAAGGTCTACCCCCTTATCTTCTCCTGAGGACTCTCACCACCCAAAATTCTAAGTCTCGCTAATTTTTGACTCTCCTGAAGTCCCCCCCAGTAATAGCGAGCAGCCTCGTCAAAAATGCTTTAAAAAAACCAACTATTTTGTCCCAAGAAATCACCTGACTAATATTGACTGGAGTTATCTTTCTAGTTTCAGCAATATTGAGGAAGCTACAGACTCTTTTTATGAAGTAATTCATATCGCCTTAAATAAATCTGTCCCTGAAAGATTGACTCCATCAACGTCTAAACCTCCATGGTTTAATAAGCACCTATCTCTCCTTAAAAATAGGAAATCCAGAGCTTACAAAAAGTCTTTAAAGTCTCCAACCTTGTTTCATCTTTCCAATTACCTTCTAATCCGCAACCAGTTTGTTGACCTTAACATTCAACTATATAAAAATTATATTTCTAAATGCAAATTTTCGCAACGACCCAAACTCTTTTTACTCTTTTGTAAATTCTAAACGCAAATCCAATTTTTTCCCCCCTCCCTCTCATATAATAATACTTCCGACTCTAATTGCGTAATTTTTTCAATGAACCTATTCATCTAACTCATTTGATCCCTCCTCTAGCTATCCATATAATTTACCCTACATAAATAACATTTCCCTTTCTAAATTCCACTGTCATGATTCATTTACGGCTCTTTCATCAATTAAAATCTCATTTTCACCAGGCCCAGACAACGTAACTAGCTGCATCCTCAGAAGGTGCTCCGATCTTCTCGCCTTACCTCTTACCTCTATCCTTGGAGTAAACTTCCTTACCTAAATTATGGAATGAATCTTACCTTATACCAATTCATAAAAAAGGCTCTAAGGCTTCCATTGAGAACTACCGCGGCATTGCTAAGCTTTCTGCGATTCCCAAACTTCTTGAGAAACTCATCACATCGCAGCTTCAACATGCATGCAAAAGCATAATTTCACCTGCACAGCATGGCTTTGCCAAGCTTCGCTCGACAACAACTAATCTACTTGAATTTTCGTCAATATTCAACCGAGGTTTTCAATATCGCTTGCAAACTGATGTAATTTATACCGACTTCAGCAAAGCATTTGATTCAGTAAATCATCAGCTCTTGATACGGAAACTCTCGCTTATTGGATTTCCATCACATATCCTGTTGTGGGTTGCTTCCTACCTCTCAAATCGAACTCAGCGTGTCCTATTTAAATCTACAAAGTCGAAGGTCATCCATGTCTCATCGGGTGTCCCTCAGGGTAGTCATCTAGGACCATTGTTGTTTATACTATTTGTGAACGATCTTCCCAATGTGATGGCTCTACGCTTATGTATGCTGATGATGTCAAGTTATGCTACTCCTTCTCGGAACATTTCCTTCATAGGCATCTGAAACTAGACCTTGACCAACTCTATTTATGGTGCTCAATTAATCTTCTGTTTCTAAACTGCTCTTAATGGAACCTTATGACATTTCATCGCAGTGTACGGCTTATTGTCTTTTATTTTCTTGGAAATCGCGTCCTTGATCGTGTATCCTTGACCATAGTTCGTCCTATCCATTTAATACTGCTTGTGCGTTTGGAGTCCACAATATTATATAAAAAAAATAATATTATAGTTATTTGTTATTTGCACTAAAAACTTAAACTGGGATCTTGACTATCGTCTTTCCACGTACCGTTGCAAGCTTAAATTGTTGTAGCTACCTCCCCTGAAGGGGCGCCGAAAATTTTCTCAGAAGGCCGAGAAGATGTGAACGACGAAGGGCGTGCCGGACGCCAGAGCACTTCAACAACAGACGAACAAGTTAATGAAGTGGAGAAAATGGTATTGGCCAATCGTCGAATCACCGTTAGAGAAGTTGCTGTGGACCTAAACATATCGATTGGCTCGTGCCATTAGATTTTTACCAATGATTTAGGCATGAGACGTGTCGCCGCGAAATTCGTACCAAAATTTGTCAATTGCGACCAAAAACAGCTCCGCATGAACATTGCTAAACAGATGTTGGACTCTGTCCGCGACGATCAAATTTGCTCCAGAGGGTCAAAATTGGTGACGAATCGTGGCTTTAATGTTACAACGTGGAAATCAAAACTCAAACATCTCAATGGAAGCTGCCGCATGAACAAAGACCGAAAAAAGCGCGCCAAGTTCGGTCGAATATGAAAGTTTTGCTGAGAGTTTTCTTCGATTGCAGGGACGTGGTGCATCATGAGTTTTTACCACAGGTAGAACGGTCAATAAGGAATATACCTGCAAGTTATGCGCAATTTGCGCGAAGCAATCCGCCAGAAACACCCGGATTTGTGGAAGAACAAAAATTGGCTTTTGCACCACGGTAACGTGACATGCGCGACTTTTTGACCAAAAACAACACATTAATGATGCCGCAGTCACCGTATTCCCCAGATCTGGCCCACTGTGACTTTTTCTAGTTCCCTGAACTGACAATTGACGAAATAAAGACGGCAACTAAGGAGGAGCTGAACAAGAAAAAAAATGATTTTTTGAAGTGCTTCAAAGATTGGAAAAACTACTTCGAAGGGGACAAAATAAATATTTACGAATAAATAAATAATTTTTGAAAAAAACACAAAATTCGCGATATTTTGAACTTACGTCCGTTAAGAAAATTCAAAAATCGAAATATTTGTATTTCCAAAGTTACAGCTGTCTGCAAAGCTTCTTTCGAAAATGAATAAAATGGTGGCTTCATGAAATTTTTTGTATAGATTTTTGGGAAAAAGTCAACAATTAATTTATCTACGAAAATCTAAATTTTTAGTTTGGCGTTTGCCTTTTTATATTTCGGCATGTTGTCTGAGATTATTGAAGCATTTACCTCTTTATGTTTTTAAGGACTCTAGTTCTGCATTCCACCAATAGGTTCTTTTGCGCTTAGTTTTGTTGGGGTTTGATGAGGGATTTGAATTATTTGCACTTGCTTTAATAATTTTAATTTAATAAGCGACAAACGACAAATTTTGTATTCTTGAACAAAGGGGACTCCTTCAGACCAGACAGACAGACCAGACAGACAGACCAGACAGACAGACCAGACAGACAGACCAGACAGACAGACCAGACAGACAGACCAGACAGACAGACCAGACAGACAGACCAGACAGACAGACCAGACAGACAGACCAGACAGACAGACCAGACAGACAGACCAGACAGACAGACCAGACAGACAGACCAGACAGACAGACCAGACAGACCAGACAGACCAGACAGACCAGACAGACCAGACAGACAGACCAGACAGACAGACCAGACAGACAGACCAGACAGACAGACCAGACAGACAGACCAGACAGACAGACAGACAGACCAGACAGACAGACCAGACAGACAGACCAGACAGACAGACCAGACAGACAGACCAGACAGACAGACCAGACAGACAGACCAGACAGACAGACCAGACAGACAGACCAGACAGACAGACCAGACAGACAGACCAGACAGACCAGACAGACAGACCAGACAGACAGACCAGACAGACAGACCAGACAGACAGACCAGACAGACAGACCAGACAGACAGACCAGACAGACAGACCAGACAGACCAGACAGACAGACCAGACAGACAGACCAGACAGACAGACCAGACAGACAGACCAGACAGACAGACCAGACAGACAGACCAGACAGACAGACCAGACAGACAGACCAGACAGACAGACCAGACAGACAGACCAGACAGACAGACCAGACAGACAGACCAGACAGACAGACCAGACAGACAGACCAGACAGACAGACCAGACAGACAGACCAGACAGACAGACCAGACAGACAGACCAGACAGACAGACCAGACAGACAGACCAGACAGACAGACCGGACAGACCGGACAGACCGGACAGACAGACCAGACAGACAGACCAGACAGACCAGACAGACAGACCAGACAGACAGACCAGACAGACAGACCAGACAGACAGACCAGACAGACCAGACAGACCAGACAGACCAGACAGACCAGACAGACAGACCAGAAAGACAGACCAGACAGACAGACCAGACAGACCAGACAGACAGACCAGACAGACAGACCAGACAGACAGACCAGACAGACAGACCAGACAGACAGACCAGACAGACCAGACAGACAGAACAGACAGACCAGACAGACAGACCAGACAGACCAGACAGACCAGACAGACCAGACAGACAGACCAGACAGACAGACCAGACAGACAGACCAGACAGACAGACCAGACAGACCAGACAGACCAGACAGACAGACCAGACCGACAGACCAGACAGACAGACCAGACAGACAGACCAGACAGACAGACCAGACAGACAGACCAGACAGACCAGACAGACCAGACAGACCAGACAGACAGACCAG